>CAWUHX010000032.1:0-46058 GCA_963922205.1 Romanomermis culicivorax
GAAACCAATTTCTTCCTGATTTAACAATGAGAGTTGAGCCAACTGTAGTAACTGTAGTCTCTTTCTGACACTGGCATAACAACAGATTTGAGATGAGATTACACAAAACAACAAACAAATCAAATGCTTTGTAAATGCTTTGTAAATTTTCAATTCAGGAAACTTTTAGCGCTATTCGATTCGTATGAGTGTACTGTTAAGTTATTCTATCCTAATCATACCTGTACAGGGTTGGGAAAAAACCCCATTTTCAAAATTTAGAATTTGGGTTTTTAATGGCGTTTTATGGGTTTAATCAGGGGTTTTTTAATTTCACAATTGTGGATCCGAATTAAGTATGAAAGAAAACTTCATAATGCCAAACATTTTAATGATTTTAAGCAAAAATACAGATTCCTTATCATAACAAATAAAATCATATACTAATTCACCTTCAAAAAAATTTTTGGCATTGAATTTTATGAAGACTAGCTTTTCGACTGATGCAGATGGCAATCTATTATGCAACTCAGGGTTTTTTTTGACCTATGAGTCACAAGCCAAGTGGCTTGTTGACCTAAAACTTTACAAGCCATTCCAAATTTTTACAAGCCAATTTTATAATAAAAATTCCAATGAATGTTCCAATGCAAGGTTATTTTTTAATTCCAATGCTAGGTTATTTTTTAAAGAAATGTATATATATTGAGCATCACGGCAATCGATCAAAAAAGAGATGTCATTCAACATTTATTCAATAACATTTTAGAGCCGTTAATTCATTAAAATTCAGGCAACATTTGAAATTTTTGAGTTTGATCGAAGTCTAATCTACAAGCATCGTGGAAAAAATTTTCCAGCAAACTATCCAAGAACATAATGACTTTGAATTACATGAGAAATCGAAGGTCAAGTCCTCTAAGATGACAAGTGAGAGTTCAACCTGCCTGAAACGCCGGAAAATTTTTTTGGGTATTCACATTCTGCGATGCTGTAAAATCAATTTTCCAATCACTTATTTGAAGAATTAGTTTCGAATTTTTTGTTCAGAAGTCGTAATTTCTGGAATTTTATATTTGAAAAATTTTAAAACCATTAATTTATTCACACACTCTCATGAACTTGGCCGAAAAGATATGAGTAAAGAGTAGAAATTTCGGAAAACTACTTCCATGGAGCTTTTGGATTGATTTTACATTAAGAAAGGAATAATCGCTTCAAAAAGTTTACAGACTTGACATATTTAGCTTTCTCAAAAAATATGTCAAGGGAAAAATGTGAATCTTCATTAAATAGCAAGATGAAATATTGAAGATTACCAATTAAATATGAGATAATACGTTTAAGATGATTAAAACTATTAAAGATTAAATGATAAATGAAGGTAGACATGTTAGAAGCAGCGCCTGAGCTAGGAAATAAATAATAATGCATATTTATGTTATAACCGGCGCGAAGCGCCGGAAAATTTCGAGATTATGACCTTCTAAAATGCACCAAAATGCATCTTTTCTGTATCCGATATGATCAAACACATGATCCAAAAAATTCTGACAAGCCATTTTGGCTTGTTGGACTAAAATTCTACAAGCCATTTTGTCAGTCCAACAAGCCATGGCTTGTAAAATGCTAAAAAAAAACTATGATGCAACTTGCCGTGAAAAAAGTCAAATGTTGAAAAATTACGCTCTGATGACGCAGTGGTCACCAAAATGGAAAACACGTGATTATAACATGACAAAATAAATTTCTCTTGCTCGCCATCAATAGTCTTAAAAAGTCTACTCTCAAGGCAATTTTTTGGAACGGAGGTCACGTTTTGCCTTCCGTCAACCAATATTGCATAGCAGATTTTTTGTCACACTCCCTAGCATTTTGTAACGAAACGTATTTTTTCTTCATCTTCACTTGCCAAGATCTTTTAGTCATTGAGTTGTTTGTAAATTGTGACTTTGCATGGTGAAAAAAGTTTGATGTTTCTTTCTTCAAAATTTATACTGCTTACAGCCATTCAACCGGCATATACTTGGCGGTCCATTTTCAGCCCATTTTTGGACCCAAAAAGCCGTCAGTTGCCTCTTTTTTCAGTGGGTCTGCTGTCTCCCTCAAAATTTTAGAGCTGCTCAAGTCAGCTGTGAGCAGTAGGTATAACAAAAACTTTAGCAGCACTAGCACTGCTCATGAGTGCTCAGGACCCATGAGCAGTGAAATCTGCCTATTATTCAGATAAACTACCGAATCAAATCAACTTCATCCAAAAGACAATTCAAACATAAGTTAAATTTATTATATATGAATCTTTGGCTTTTCGATTAGAATAACTCAACTCAACAGAACAGTCATAGGAAACCAATCGAATAGCACTAAAAAGTCTCCTGAATTGAAAATTTAAGATAGCATTGGATTTGTTTGCTGTGTTGTGTGATCTCATCTCAAATCTGTTGTCATGTCAGTGTCAGAAAAGACTGCATTGCAGTAACTAAAGTTAGCTCAACTCTCAATTTGATTGTTAAATCAGGAAGACACTTGTATTCCTGAGAACAGAACGAAAAAAAATGAATTTTTTCCTTAAAAAACCCAAAAACCCAGAAATGTCCAATTTTCCAACCCAAAAAAAACCCGAAACAACCCAAAAACCCAATGCCCGCCAACCCTGTACCTGTAATTGGGGGGGGGGGGTTGGGGGGACCCCCCAACTTGGCCAACCATATGCCCAACCTCCCCCACCCCCCCCCCCCTCAGTTTGGAAAAAATTAGAAAAAATCGGCAAAAAAGTGCCTTTTTTGGGGAAAAATTTCGACTTTTTTCGACCCCCTCCCCCAAAATTTCGGATTTACCCCCCCCCCCCCCCAACTGGTCGGACCTCTTACAGGTATGATCCTAATGCTAAAGATTCCATTGCAAAAAATTGCTTTGAGAGTGTATAGTTTTTAAGGCTAATATTTATAAACCGGCAAAATTAACTTTGTCATGTTGGGTATTAGTATAGCATGTCTTCACATGGGTCAAAAATCGATTGAAAAAAATTTTGAGTTTACAGTTTTTTTTGATTTTGTTGCCTTTGTAAATCTTGATTTGAGATCAAAAGTTACTTTTGCTTAGCAAATTGTTGTTGTTGTTGTGATATTTACTAGTCGAAGACAAAAGAAATCAAATACAAAAATCCAGAGAGTATTATGGTGAAACACTAAAAACATTTTTAAGACCGAACAAAAGTAAAATGAAAATACACAAAGATAGCGAGAAAAAATATCCAGAAATTGGACAAGGTAAAAGAAGGAACTAAAACAAAATGAAAGTTTCAACATAATGTAAGTTCGAAATGAACAAACTACAGAAAAGACGAGTTAGATTAGTCTGGGAAAAGCAGGTTACAAAGTGTAACGAACTAACGCTTGTGTTGCCATATTCTCTTCTGCTGGATATTGACAGAATTCATATATAGCCGGATCAGCTATTAATAAAATCAAACCAATACAATTTTTCACAACAAATATTAAGATATAAATCCTATTATTTGCGTCAATTATCGACTAGTCTATTTTTAGCATTTTCTTTTGATAAAACACCAGATGTTGTCGATAATGTATCGTGGGAAAGTAGCACAACTCAGTACAAAAGGCAAACGCATGATATCCTATATGTGTGTGCAAATTGGTAGAACACGTGAAGACTTGATCCTATAAAATTTCTGATATCATATTCGTAATCAGCTGCATTGATTTAACCAAGAAATATGTAGATGATTTTAATTGTTACGATGAGTAATTTGTGTATTTTTGTTTTAAAATTAGATAAAATGATCTGAAAATGTTTTGCTTTATGAGGAATAAAACTTTAGTGATGTTGCATTTGCTTTATTTTTACTTGGACCAGATCCACCATTGTGAAATTTAAAGAAAACCTGATAAAACCCAGAAAAACCCAAAAGGCCCATAAAAAACCCAAACTCGAAATTTTGAAAATAGGTTTTTTCCCAACCCTGAGCCTAAGCCTAGGCGTAGACTTAAGCCTAAGAATAAGCCTAAGCCAGAAAATTTGCCACAACAACTAAAAAAATTAATAAATTTTTTCTACCAATCAAATTCATGACAGATCTCGCTGCGCAATGCTTTATTGCGGGCACAGAGTTTTTTTGGCACAGCACTACAGGCTATAAGTTGCAATGTGCAATTCCGGGAAAAATTTTGGTTGCACAGATAAATTTTTAGTTGCTCACTCTAAAATCGATAAATTTGTTTGAATTCAGCAGAAAAACCATCGCAAATTAGTTTTATTGAATTTCATTCGATCCGCGTCGGTTGTAGGCAGATGCCATGGTATCTGGCACCGGTAGGTGCCACCAGTTTTGGCACCAACAATTACTTTGAATATTATATAGACGCTGATAATCATGATACATACTTAGAAAAAATAACAATATGATGTTCAAATTGATTTATTTCCATGATTCTTAATCAACTTTTATAATCCTCAAATTTTTCGACAAATACACTAGTGGGGCACATAAAAATCGCCATTCCAGGTTTGCAAGTGAACAATATTCATTCTTGATTTTCCAGTAGTCCATTGGATCTTTGATTTTTGTTGTTGGTGGCTAGGGCCAGAGGTCTCCAAGGTCGGAAATTTAGGTAGGGGTAAAATCGTAAATTGTAAGGGTAGTACTTGAAATATGCTGTGACTTTTTTTTGCTCCCGACTTTTTTCCAGAGGGGGGTAGTGTAGTGCTCTCACCACAAATCAATTCTCAATTACAACTTACAAAAAACAACTTGAATGTAGTAATTATATGCATAGAATAGTCACACTTTGAAGATTGTCGTGTCAACTGATTCCTGCACATTTCAAGAGTCGGGCACAACATACTTTTGGAAACGTTATTTGAACCAGCACCTTCAGGAGTATGACCTTATTCCATCACTGATAAGGGTTGAAAAGTATCATTAATCCCACTACATTATGAGCCACGAGTTTGAAACCAGGTACCACTCCTGATCCACATCAATGGACCTGACCTCAACTCATAGTAGGAAAGTATGAAAGAAAGGAAAGGAGAGCATGAAGATGTAGAATTTTAAGAACATAATGTTTTTCTTCCCAAGGGGCGATTTTTTGATAAATCACATATACATAAGTCATTATTTGATCTCCCAAATATAATGATTTCCTACAAGTAGTATATATTAATGTGCTGATATCCTTTCCTAAAAATCGCTATATGGCACAGAAGTTGCATACTTTCCCATTATCATTTGCTCAGTAAATGTGCCAAAAACACCAGTGAGTAATTCATCTCAGCACACATTGTGCTATTTTTCTCGAATTACTATAACCTACTGAGGAGAGGATGAGGTCTACCAAAATTTTTTGCTATAGTGAGCTGTTTTTATGGGAGTAGTAAATGAATTTCCAAATCTAAGACCAGGGTAATACCCCCCATACCCCCCATGGGGTGCTGTGGCTAGGGCCCATTGGTCATTCCGCAGCTAAGGCTTTTTGAAGCATGGCCATTATTAGCACCTTGAAGCACGACATTTATGGGAATCTATTGATTGATTATATGGTTCAACATATAATACTGCATATTCCAGTGAGTTGGTTCAGCTTGCAATAGGTGATGTAGTTTATCACTCAGCAAAAGCATTTCTTGAAACTTCTTTAAATTTTGTGTTGCCTTTGGGGAATGTTTGAAGTAGCTGTTAATCGGTGGATGGGTCGCCAAGTGCTTTTTCAGGCCGTTGTGCCTGAACCCATGTTTATCTTGACCACCCTGGCTAATTTCTTTAGTGCAATAGTTACATATTGCCTTTCGTTTGTCAGTTGTCAAAATAGTAAAAAAATTCAATACAACAGTGGAATGATTAGAAGTCATAATTCTTCAAAATTTATGTATAAGTTGACTAAATTAAACAATGAAATCTGCAAAAACAGAAAAATAAATATTGTACATATGATCCAAAACTCATTTATAAGTCAATTGCATTAATTGCAAATATAGAAATACGCTAGATTCATAATAAATAGGTAAAAAATATGTATGATTGACACCAGCACTGGCACCGGTGCAGGTGCTTAGCCACCAGCACTGGCACAGACAAAAAAGGTGGCACTAGGCAGTGTTTTTTTCTGCACAGTGCAGACTTTTTAGGCTTCGTGCAGAATTTTTTTGTTGATTTGTGCTCTGGTGCAAAATTTTTTGAGTAATGTGTTTGATCACATCGGATTCAGAAAAGATGCATTTTGGTGCATTTTAGAAGGTCATAATCTCAAAATTTTCCACCCCTTCCCACATTTGGGGAAAATGCCCGCGAAAAAACAGTGGTAACAGGAGCAAACCTCAGTGCAGAAACTTTTTTTCGGCTTTTCTGCACTGTGCAGAAAAAAACACTGGCACCAGGACATCCCTAGTATATACTTGTGCTTATTTTTTCGTCATTTTTCGATTCACAAGCTGAAAGGGTCAAATGAAGTTCAGATGTATAACATTATAGGTGTTTTATTAATCTCCCAAATTTGGGGATGGTTTTTTGATAGAATCTTTCTTCTTATAGGTACTTTGAATTCCGATAATTATTCATGAATCGTTGAATTTACAGTCTGATGATATAAAAAGAACTTACGTTGTTGTTAAATTCGCCGCAAAAACAGAATTTACATTATCTCGATTTTTTGGATTTTAAACTCGTCGAAAAATCGATCAATCGCGAAAACAATATCGAAGTAATTTTGCGTATGTTTTGGGTTTCGCTCTGTCACCATCGCTTTATTTTGCATTTTTCTGTTTGTTTTTTGTGGTGAATTTTTTAATTTTGCGCACTATATTTTTGATGTTATGTTTTTTCTTTCGGCTGTTTTCGCTTGTGAATTTCGCTTTGTAATAAAATTACGTGTGCTTTTTACGCTTGGATGTCGACACAGTCGGTTTGCCGAATTCAGCCACAATTTTCATCACTGACAAAGTTTGAAAAAATGGCTACCTCAGTTTTGTCCAGTTTTACATGAACTAATACTCTGGAAAAAATCATTCTCAAATAAATTTGATGATAGAATTACTGTAGAACTTTTGATTCAAGGCAATTTGAGGAGACAGGCACGGTAAGAATTTTCCAGGGAGGAGGGTTCTTGGAATTTTTATCCAGGGGGTAGGGGGATGGGCGAGCAAAAAAACAAGAACAATGCGCAAGAAAATATCAAAAAAGCTGCCTTGGAAAAAGTTCAGATGGTGCTTGACGATTTTTTGCGCCGGGGGGGGGGGTGGCCAGGATCTCGGGTAAGGGGATTTACCCCCACCCCTACTCCCATGTGCCTGCATGGATTTGAGTAGTGTTCGCAAATTTTTCATCACTGGTTCACAGAAAGCCGTAAAGATGTGAAATGCTGCTTGCTTTCCAGTTTTATTGTACTGTAACTATTAAAACTCATGACTTGAATACTGACAAGGTTTGAGAAATAATTCAAATCCTGGAACATCTTAAGAATGTGAGCTTTCCAGTTTTAAAAAAGCCGATACTGTGGTAAAACTCGTTTGTGGAAAAAGTTTACTGTGGAACTTTCAAATCAAAAAGTTTACAAGTTTTCAGTCTCTGGCTAACCGAAAATTTTGCATTACTGTAACTTTCAGAATTGAACAGTGACAAAGTTTGAAAATGAGTCAAATCCTAGCGCTCTTGTCGAATTTCTATTCATGGAGCGTATTCTTATACTTGAATTTTTAAGAAACTACACTAGCTATAGTCGATTTTTATATAAAATGCTTGTGAATCAAAAAATCAGCATAGTTCTGAACACACTCGATTTTTACTGTATGACTATTAGCTAAAAAAATTTCCAATTTTCAAATCAATGTGCCAAGAAATTTTCTATCGCCTGTGATGCATGGATCAGCAGAAAATGTTAAATATATCAAATATAGCACATGCTTTCCACTTTCACAAAAGTCAAACTGCGGCAAAACATTCGTTTTTCCATAACTTCTTCTGTCAAACTTTTATTCAAAAAATTGAGGATTGTTCACAAATTTTCTAAAACAAAAAATCGTGAAAATACGAAATGGTGCTTGATTTACAGTTTTATTGTGCTTCCTGTAATTATTAGAGTGGGTGCACGATTTTGATCATTGGCGAAGTTTTGAAAAATAACTCAATCCCACAACTCTTGCTTATTTTTGATGGGATATTCTCATGTGAGCCGATTCCTAAGTGAACGAATCAAACGGGAGACTATGCAAATTACAACTCGTAGCGTATTGTTTCGTGAGCAAAAAAAAAATATGACAAGAAAAACATGATAGAAAGCAGAGGCAAAAGATGAAAACGTAAAAACATATTTGAACGAAAAGATAAGCAACACGCACAAAATTTTTTCGAAAGCTACGGCATGCATGCCTGGGCGGTTATTATACAAGCCCTGATTTTTGGTTCATTTTGTGCTGGCTTTCACTGTTTTCTACGGGTCTTTGTGAAATCACACATGCTATAACCCGCAGTAAATGTCGTAATGTTACGCTAAGCATTCTCACCCGTAAGGCTTCTTCACATCAAAATTTGCCTAAACGAGGTGGACAATGGAAAATTTGTCTGTACTTGACCTCACTAATCAGATGGTCGTGTCCCCAATTCAGCGAAACACACAACAGCGAGACTCTAAATGGCGAGACTCAAAACAGCGACTCTCATTGCAGCGGATTCCCAATACAGCGATTCTCAGAGCAGTGAGGTCACAAAACAGCGATTCTCAATACAGCGAATAGTAAAAAGTTCTATGCGTTAGAGTAAGCGCACACATCATTTTTATAATAAATATGCAAATTAGGTATATTAAAATCGTTTTTGCTGGTTGAGAGTCTATTTTTAGTTGCATTTGGCCATCTAATTTTCATATGCTTTTTTGTGCTGCAATTGGCGGCAGGTATGCACAAAGAGATCATTCCAAAATCACATAAAAATATCTGTCAGAAAAACATTTTTGCAAAACATTTGAAAAAAAACAAAAACAAAAATTTATCATAAGGATCCCAAATTGAATTTGTGTTGTGTGGAGCTTAACTGCAAAAAAATTAAATTAATGAAATGAATAAATCAAAATGAAATAAGCAAATAAGATGAAATGAATAAAATAATTAACTAGTAAAGGTAGAACAAAAAGCAAATAATAAAGAAACGAAAAGTAAAATAATGTAATAAAAAGTAGGAAAAAAATTCAACAGATGGTGGCTTGAAATAAAAGGAATATAAAAGGGAATAAGTCAATAAAGGAAAAAACAAAAAACATGCATGTAAAAATATAATAAACAAACCAGGATAAAAAGCTGTAATGTCGTGAAAACACATGCTATAGAACCATAATGTGAGAAATCTGGCGATTGGTGCGAAAATGTGACAACCAGCATCTACCAGATCGAAATGGAGGACTAAACAGGCCTCGCGCTAAAACGTCTACCCAACCCAAGACAACTTTTTTAAAAATTCGCTGTTTTCAGAATCTGTTCTGAGAATTCGCTGTTTTGGGAATTGCTGTTTCGAGGTTTCACTGTTTTGAGAATCGTTGTATTGAGTCTCACTATTTTGAATTTCGCTGAATAGGGGTGAAACTCTTCTTAGGGATCGATAAAGCTACAAGCTACAGTAAATACTCATTACATGTGCCTGCGCATCATCCTAGTTGCATTTTTCGGTAATTGGAATTGTAAATGAAGTGAAATTACCAAATACTAAGAATTTACTACCAGGTAGGATAAACTAACCGATATGACAAATAAACGAAAAACACCATAGACAAAATCAATATAATGTACAAGATCAATAAAATGTATAGAATCTAGTGTATTTTCGTCTTACAACTTACTTATCTGAATATATCTGATCTTACTGTAAAATATTTGTCATTTAGTCATCCCGATCCTTAAATCAACGGACGTTAAGAACAACTTTACCTGGTCTTTTCCTTTCTGATCCTTATCGGGTCAGGAATTCGGGATTGAGGATCAGGATTATTTATTACTATACATCGGCCTTAACTTTCAATGTAAGTTTACTGTAAAAACACTTTACCAAAAATGAAAAATTAAATGATAGTGCACGTCCCGGTTTCTTGGATTTTTTGAGCCAAAAAATTCCACAGTAGTATTACCATCTTTGATAATTTCTCAAACCTAAAGCACTACATATAAAAACAGACTATAAAACTACAAAATCAGATTTACTTCGGTTACTGTAAAGTAACACTATGAACAAACCATTTTTTGACCACCCTGCAAATCAAAGCACAAAAATTATATTTGAATATTTTCTTTTTGTTTGAAACATAGCCGCTCGAAGCACAATATCGGGAAAATTGAAATCTGAAAGCTAAAAACGAAATTTCTTATGACATGGCCTCGAAAAAAATTATTGAAAAATTTTCAAAAATTAAAAAAAGTTGGAAAAAATCAGAAGATAAAAAAAGGAATAAAAAATCAAAAAATAATCAACCGTTTTAAAAACTTGAAAACATTAGAATAAAAAAAAATAAAAAAGGAACTTGCAAAAGACAATATAATGTAACGGAAAAAACTTGAAAATATTTTTCAAACGGCTGAAAAATAACATAATTCGCCGAAAAAGCAAATTCTATCTCTACCAGTGGAGCAAACTGCATAACTTTTTGATCTATATTTGCAAAATGACACGGTTTTGAAATTTCCATATTTTAAAATCTTTTCTGAGGCGTATTCAATTGCTCTTTTTTACCCCAAATTATTTCTTTTCCTATTGCAGATGTCGTACCATTTGAGAAATTACGTAATCCAAACTAATGACTCGAATTTTGTCGATTCGATCCCCCATAATCTGAAAATAGTGATCGAAAAATGCTTACAAGTTCCAAAATCCATGAGCCCACTATGCGACGTCCGATCATCGATGATCATGACACGCTTGGATGATGATTCAAAGTCTTCGATTCTGATACCAAATAGAAATTGTGATCGATTATCCAATAATAATAACAATGCTCAAACCTCGATCGATAATGATTATTCTACTTTGAATCTATCGGATTTAGAATACAAGATCAATCCTTCGAGTTTCGGCGCTTTCGATTGTGGTCGAAATTTAATTTTAAAATTTGAAAATTTTTTAAAACGTCGATGCACCATTTATAAAAATCATTCCGATTTAAAATCCTTGTTATCCAATTTGCGTTTGGAATCTGCGGGCCGTAGTCCCCCGAAATCGAGCAGCCACAAATTAGTGACCACCGGCATACATTGTTTATCGGCCTTGTTGATCGACTTGAGCGAAAAAGATCCGCAATCTTGTTGTACGGCGCTCAATTCTTTGTACAATTTGTTGAATAGCGTCCAAATTGAAGAGTTGGCCAATGAACCGAAAGTTCTAATCGAAAATATTTATCAAACGCTTATTTCGCTGAAGAAAAGCAGCTTCGAAGACATTTCCAGCTCGGCCGCTTCTTGCATGGTGGCCTTGACCACGGCCTACGGTGCCACCAACTTGTACATCGATTGCGCCTCGCAACTAATCTGCGGCGACAACAACTGGACCAGCGACGACAGCAAACGCCTACTCCTATCTGTGCCGGCCAATTATATGGCCTTGTACAAACATTCCTTGAAAACCATCTACCGAATCGACAATGTGGTCAATAACTGGTCGAACGTCAACGTGTCCATGCTGCACAACTTTTTCATGAAAATCCTCTTACCGGAACCATGCCTCGTCAAGGCGATGGTCGATAGCAATGTCCAAGCCGGTGCTTGCGCCATAGCCTCCGATGGTCATTTCGTCTATTTGATCAACAGGAACGGACTTTTCAAATTGGGCTCGGGTTTTGGTGGTTCGAAACTCGGATGCCTATACGCCCAAAATCCGGATATCTCTGTTATCGAAGACCCTTGGTTGGCCATATGTGCCGGATCGTTGTATTTGAAACAAAAACATTCCACGCGATTGATAGTCCTCGATTGCGAAACATTATCGGACGTCGGCGAAATCCTATTGACCACTCAAGTTGCCCAAGGTATATTGTGCAGCGATGGGTCGCAAATCAATCTCTTCACTGTACAAAATTCCACTAGCACATTGACTGTTACCCCTTTGAATGACAATTTCATAGCCCAACAGCAAGAAACGACGTCGTTATTGCTGACAGAACCGAGCTTCATTCTCTACAATGATAACAACAATATGTTCAACAGTCACAACATTTTGACTAACTTTGACAGCGAATTAGTAAGAAATTTCATGGACATTATCCACAGTCGTACTATAACACTCGTTTTGACCAACAATGGCTACATTTTTTATAACGGTCATGGTCGAAGCCTGGGCCTCCACGACACTGGCGAAAAATGGCGGGAATTGATGGTACCCGATAAAGTCAAAAGCATCAATTTAAGTCCTGATTGTGAAACTCTACTCGTCGTGAGTCAAAGTGGTCATGTTTACATATGTGGTGCTAGAAACTTCGAGGACACCACTGGCTCCAGATCGAAAGCTAAAGCCGCCAATGCGGGCATACCAAGGAAATTCAACTCGTCCAACAATAGGAATATCAGGCAAGCAGTTTGCAACAACGATTCTATAGCTTTGGTTACCGATAATGGGAAATTATATATCTATGGAAAGCAGAGCTTAATGTGCAACCCGGAAACTCATCAAGTCATCGGCCTGGAAAATTTACATATCAAAAAAGTTGCCATGGGCAAAACGCATGCTGTTGTGGTCACCAGTCAAGGTCATGTTTACACGTTTGGATCGAATAATTTCGGACAATGCGGCAGGACTGATCTGAAACATTTGCTCCATGCTAAAGACAGCGACAGTGAAAAGTCCAGAACTGATGACGAAGCTTCAGCAGCTGACAATCTATTATCCAGTCCAGCTTTAACAATCTCCCATAGAAAAGCAGTGCAGTTGTGCGCCCCTTCTTCTCACGTGTGGAAAAAAGAAATGTCCACCATATGCACTGCTTGCGGCTTGTGCTCCAATCGTGGTTTCGAATGTGTCTTCTCCAAAAATCGTGCCAAAGGCGCCCCTTGCGGATGTGGAATAGGAATTGCTGGTTGCTCAAAATGCGGCATTTGCAGATCCTGTGGGAGACAATACGGGGCCAGTGGCTCGGAAATTGATACCGGCAGTGATGGTCAACCATTCACTCTCTTGACTCCATATCGCGTAGTTCTCTCCAAGTACAACGATCTATCCATTACTGATGTGGCTTGCGGAAATTATCATACAATTTTACGTGCAACCGATGGCTCAGTGATCACTTTTGGTAGCAATCGTCATGGCCAGCTTGGAATCGGGGACACAACCCATCACCCCGGACCTCAAAACATAGCTCTACCTGCCTCTACAAAAGCCAAAGAAGTCTATGCTGGAGCCAACCACTGCATCATTGTCTGTCAAGATGGAACAGTCTGCTCATTCGGCAAACATCATAATGGTCAACTGGGTAGAGATAGTGGTCAAATGAACTGGTTTGCTAAGCCAGGTTTTGTTGATGGTTTTTCGGCTGCATCGAAGAAAAAAGCGACTTTAATTTCTGCCAGAAATGATTCTACACTTTTGCGTTTTGAGCAAGGTTTAATTTCGACTAGAAATACTTACAATGGGCTTATAACTGCAAATAGTCAACAAACCATGATCATCCCGAAAAAGCAAAAGTCGTCAGTGAAAAGCAGTCAATTCTACGTATTAACGAAAACGAATGATGACAATAAGAAGCTGATGTTCGAAGCTGGCCACATAGCACCAGACATTCATTTGGGTTGTTTCACTCTCGATCCATTGTACAATGTATTATGGTGCTACAATGCAGAAACAAGCGAAATCCAGTGCTTCGTCCCTTGGAACGTTGATGGGCAAGAAAAAATCAATGACATTTGCTTGCACAATTCGGAATTTTGGATTCCAACATTGAAACAAAGTTTAGTGTCAGATGTTCAAATCGGATTCAATATGTTGTCCACATTTTTAACTTTGCTGAATAACAAAATCTTTTCGAATATGTCCGATGATCCATTGAATCATGGTGCTGAAGCTGTCAAGAAGCAAAAGGAAAAAATGTCTCAAGTCACACGATTTCAAAACTTTGGTGGTGGATGGGGTTACGCCGCACAATCGGTTGAAGCTATACAGTTTTGCTGCTCCAAAGATGTCAATCTCCACGGTTTGGGTCTGTACGGAGGTCGTGGAGAGTATGTGGTCAGGCTGAAGCTACTGCGCGTCCTTGGCAACAATCATGATGACCGACATGTGGAAACTGTCGCAGAAGCTGATGATGTGGCCTTCGAATGTGGACCTCGCGAAATCGAACCTATCTTGTTCACGAAGCCAGTTACAGTTAAAGCTGGTCGATGGCATGTCGCATGGGCCAGCATCAAAGGATCGAGTAGCGACTGCGGGTCGAATGGACAACAGAATGTTGTGAACAATGATGGTGTCGTCTTCTATTTCAAAGAATCTTCATTCGCAAATAATGGCACTGATGTGAATATCGGGCAGATTCCAACTTTAATCTACAGCATAGCCCAAAATGAAGAAAGTAAAGTTTTCGCCAATCCTGATACGACAAACTTGTTCACTTCCAGTCTGACCATGAACATCAACGACTTGAGCGCCAGATTCTATTTCACTATTACACCATCCTCTTATATCGTGCTTCTGAAAATGATTAAGCTGGCCGTCGAATCAGCCTTGTTCCCCTCCTTGATGAAAAATGATCCCGATCGAGAATACGCTATAGAACAAGCAGTCAGTATAGTGATTATCAACTTAAAGATTTTGAACTTTTTCAATTTGCTGCTCTACGCTCCAGCCAACTTACAAGCGACCAATGAACGTAAAGAGTTTGCGGCTTGTATAGAAAATATGTTCCAAATCATCGTGGCTTTGATGCACACAGTCGGCGTCGAAACTGGAACATGCGCCAACGTTTCTCCAGCTGTGAAATTCATGTTGGAACAATGCCAAATGGTCATTTGCCAATGTTTTTCCATTTTTTTCCCCACTCGAGCATTGGTGGCTCATTATTTGGCCACACTGATGAAAAGCGAACAAAGAGCGGAATATATGCTCAATGCTTTCCTGATCGCCTTGTCCACATCCGACAGCTTGCTATCAATTTTGACCCAGGAACCAATGTCGGCAGATTCGGAAAATCGTTACCCCCTTCTGGCCTCGGTTATGAAGAAAAGTCGAAAAATTCAAATGGTGAACGTTTCGACGAATTTAGATTTCACAATACTATTACAATTTTTGACTGAACTGGTCTTTGAACCCAGCGCCGGCACGGACGCCAATTTACAAGTCAGTTCATCCAATTTACTCTTACATTTATGCCACGAATTGGTCGAAGCTAGTGGCGAAGAAAATCAGGATGGCAAAAAATCGGCGCTTTTGCAGACCCCGAAACGATTTTTGCGACAATCGTCGTTGATGAATTGGGAATACGATACTAATTTGTCGCCTGATGCCATCTCTTTTCAGGTGTGTTTCTTTTTTCAGTATATTACCTTGGTTTTCTATTTTCTTTTTACTTTTTCGCATTTTTTCATTGTCTTTTGTCGACGTTTTTTCTTTGCTTTCTCCTTTGTCTACGTTTGCTTTTCTTTATTGTTTTTCTTTTTCTTCGTAATTTCGATTTTTCTCACTTGAATTTATCAATTCTTTAATTTTTATTCATTTTTCTTCCCTTTGTTTTTCAAATTTTCTTTCTGTATTTGCATTTCTTTTCCTTTTCCCTCTAAGCTTCTCGGATTTGTTATTATTTTCCATTTAAGTATTCACTGCTTTATTTTTTCTTTATTTTTGTTACTATCACTTTTTTCTCTCCACTATTTCTCTGTATCCGTCTTCTTTATTATCATCACTTCATGAATTTTTTCTCTCTGTTTAATTTTTTTCATGTTTTATTCATTTTTTTTTAATTTTCAGATTTGATTTCCCTGGTGTGGCAGGGCTTGAAGATGAAATGTAACGCAGTAACGTACATGCACATAAGGGGTTTGGGGGGCCTGACCCTGTGGAAGGTTTTGATTGACCCCAAAAGATTCTTGCTGACCCCCAGCAGATCCTACTTCCCATTACTGATCGAAAGTTTGACGAATGAGAATGCGAAAGAGACGAAGAGGAAGATGTCTTAAGAATGAAAATGATGTTGTTTAACGGGTTTTCTGAACAAAGCATACACACAGGATTCCAAACATTAAAATGTTTAAAAAAGCATACCAAACAATTTTCACAGATTTGAATAATTTGGATGAGAGAATTTGCTCCTTGGATATCAAAGAACCCTCCTTTTGGTAATCAAGAAAAAACAATTCTATCCCATCCACCTGTCCTGGTTAACCCCCAGCAGAATTTTCATGCTGTACATGTATGCACGGGAATATGTCTAAAAGTAGTATTGCTTAGCAGTTATCAATTTCTTTTTATTAAAATTCCTGTGAAAAACGAAACCGGGAATGAGATTTGATTTTAGCTCAAAATATTGTGCCTTGATTGAGTTATAGAACTGAAAAATTTGTCTATATTTAGAATAATGTAGCTCTAAACATGCGCGACGATAATTTTCCACGGGCAGGGTCCTCGGACTTTTCATCGCGGGGGTGGGAATGAGTGGGCGAGCAAAAAAACAAAAAAAAAAGATCCACAGGCATGTTTTTCATACAAAATATGCATAAGAATAATCAAAAATACTTCTTCAAAAAAGTCCACATGGGGGTGTTTGACAATTTTTTCGGACCAGGGGGTGTCCAGGATGTCAGGTAGGAGCAGGTTTACCCCCTGCCCCATATGTGCATGTATGTGTAGCTCAATAATTGATCTATTTTGGCAATTTTCGATTCCAAGACGTGGAAAGTAGATTTCCGTATCAATAATACATAATCTGACAATCAGTTCAGCTTTGATTATGCCATGAGCATGCGCAAAAAAAGTATATCATGTAGAAAATTTTGATCTTGGGTAATCTATCCTTGATGCGTAAAAAGCCTTAAATTTGAACAGTGTTCATTCATAGTAAATCAAGTTCCTTATGGCATCAGTGTTTAGATCTTTATTTGGAAAGTAAAGGACTCAGATAACTGGAATATTTAGCATTTATGTCGAAAAATATTTTGTCAATTTCATAATCAGAATATTTTTTTCAAATTCCAATCATTCAGAAGCTAATAGATTATGCCAAAATTGACTAGGAATTGGATCACCTGATATTTTTTTTGATTATTTTTCAACATCTGATTTTTTGGAAGACTACCTGATTCATGAAAATAGAAAGCTGTCAGACTCCTTTTTAGAGAGTGAATTCCATGAAACAGTCCATGAACATAAAGTACAGTTGGAAAACTGTCGCTGTACTCCATTCATTTTGAAATGATCGATAAGTAAGTTCAGTAAGGAAAAACTAATAATCTTATTATTGTAATCAATAAAAAAAATTTTCGTCAGTGAGTTGGCAAACGGAACAGTTCAAAATTTCCTTCAATAATCTGGTTAAGTGGTCAAAATATTTCAAGTAGCACTCAAATATCGACGCAGTGTTCTTCGAATTGATAATGGATAAGCATGATGTTTTTAAATTATTTTGACTTTTCCTACTCTCATTAAGAAATTTGTCGTTTTTCTACAGTATAAAGCTTCACAATAAGTGAAAACTGCATATCAAGTTGAACTTGATTTTTTGGTTTTCTCTGCGCTTATCATTTCAAATTAAAAATGAACTATAGAACCATTGTTCTGACATTGAATATCTGATATGCTTTTTGATTTCTGTAATAAAAAGTTTTTTTTTTGAGTCAAGTCAAGCAATCAAGAATCAACTCCATTTACTGATTACTTGATTCTTCAGGATTGGCTTGATTTTTCATCCTTTATTTTTTAAGGTTGATCGAAATGGCGTCAATTTTTACGGTGCCGGGATTTATATCGGCAATGGGTCATATCAGTACACTCTGGAGTTGCTAATCAACAAAGGCGACAGTTGCAACGATAGATGGTGTACCCTGGAGAAGATCACCGGTCAATTGGATTCTAAAGACGTATCAATGGATATAGCTCAAATAAAGCTACTCAAGCCGGTCAAATTGGAACCAAATCGCATTTATACTATCCGCCTTTTCCTCTCGGGCGGCAAGACTTGGAGCGGCGACGCCGGCATGCACATCGTCAATGGTCATCAGGGCATGAAAGTCAGCTTTTTAGCTTGTTCGTTGAGCCAAAACGGCACCACAGTATCTCGTGGACAAATTCCGTTCATTATTTATTCTTTGAACGACAATGGGGTCAGTCACGCGGTGAACAACGAGACTGCCTGCAAATGGTTCCTACTCATGTTGAAACATTTCACGTCCAAAGTCTACCATATCATCAAAACCGATTGCGATACATTAAAAGACGCCATCAAGATTATTGTGCCCAAATTTTTCGGCTACATGAATAGATTTTTGGACAAAAATCCGTGCTACAGTTTGGACATTTTGAATTGTTTCGAAGACGTTTTTGCGGCCATTTCTATGCACAATAGTTTGCATAGAAGTCACTTGGACTGCACGCCAGGTTTTCAGACTTGCAGTTCGGTCGTAGAATCCGACCATCCGTATAAAGCGGCTACAGTATCCACGTACACGGTGCAGTTCAATTCGTCCGTCAAGTTTATGGTTTTGGAATTTGATCAGCAGTGTTGTACTTCGCAAGCAGAAGACGTGGTGCAAGTCTATCTGAAATCCAGCAACAATTTTCATGTACCAATCGCAAGTTATTCAGGGAGCAAATGGTCTAACAATGTGCTGTTCCTGCCCGGAAATAGTCTACTTTTTACTATAGAATCTGCGAGCAGTAGCGCTGTGGAAAGCAGCCAAATGTACGGTTTCAAGTGTACGATCCATGGTCATGAAGTCGACCTATTCGACGAGCTGCTTTGGTTCGAACTAGAAATTGTGAATCTTTGTTCCAAAGCATGCCAAACCATCATCACCAAAAGCCACAAGTTAACCTTTCAACCTGCCTCCCCCGACTTGGACGTCAAGCTTTTGGAAGATGAAGCTTTCGAAGTTATTCGAGATCATATGAACTTGATGAGCAAAGGTCTGAATCTGAGCCACAGGCCTACGTTTCAAGAAATCATATCCGGAAAATTACCATTGAACTCCAGTTCGAGTGAAATGCGATTTTTACACGATTGTATCAATGCTTCGGCAAAAAGCGCAGGTGGAAAATTGATGCGATGGCTGATGACTGAACCATACATCGATCCTTGCAACTGCGAAATGTTACTCGAAACGGACGAATTATTCAGTGGAAAACCATTGTTAATTACTGTAGTGACTAAGGATCAATACGGCAGGATATCTTTCAATGATAAGGTCACTGTGGAACTTTGGATAACAAATGCCGAAAATTGTATGCAAGATGTCAGCGTTCTCAGCAATATGGACAAGTCAAAAATGAGAAGCATTGTCTATCAGCCAACTTATCTCAATCGAGCGAGATACGTCGCAATCACAATGATGAAATCAGCGCAGGGCTATTCATTCGAGGAACTTAGATTGGCTCATCAATCGTGCTCCATCGCCAAAGAAGTTTTATCAGTTCGATGTCAGCAAGATGGCTTCTATTTGGCAGCTTGGATTCCAAAACGCAGCGGAAATTATAGAATTGAATGTCGCGTCGATACATTTTTGATTGATCAAACTCAAACCATCGACATCAAAAATGGGTTAGTGACCAAGAAACCAGCCAACACTAATTTGTGTCAAACTTTGAAATTTTCGACAGCCACCTGCAATGCTACTGACACTAGGGGAATTCGCATAAGGATACAACCAGATTTGGCTTCCAATTCTATCGGCAATGTGCCAGTTGGAGCCACGTTGTTTTTCACGCAAGAATTGGAGAATAAGGATGGTGTATGGCTCAAATTATCCGAAGAATCAACCACTTTGTTTTGCCCGGGTTTCTCGAAAAGAAATGCAGTCTGGTGCCTGCAGTATCATAAACATTTGAAGAAGGTTCTGCTCATCAAAGAGATGGAAACAAATAGTGACAGAAATGATACATCAAACAGTGCCACGATGCAGTCTATCGTTATGGTTTGTGAAGAAAATTATCGAATAGTTGCGCATGAGATGCAAGCAGGTGTGCCTATTCGAGCCACACCATCAAAATTCGCCAGAATTTTTGGTTTCATCAATGCTGCCGATGTGATCAGCTCAGTCGGATGGGTCCAAAACCCAGAGGGTATATGGATTCAGCTAGATAGAACAGTGCTGGCCAAGTTTGTTCAACATGCTAGCATGGGCACACTCACTGGTGATGGATACTGTTTAGTGCAAGAGAATGTTGCTTCGACCGCCTACTTTGAGAGAATAATCTCACCATCGACTTCAGTTTCGGCTTTCAACCAAAGATTACAGGAAGAAAGTGATGATGCGAGGCAAGCTAGCACCCAAACCAGTCCTTCATCGGAAGAAAAAGTCAAGCTGCACATCACCAAAGCCAGAATTCGTCACGAATATCAGAGTCGTATGAAACCTACAGTGAAAGTTCCACCGCAGAATACTGTCAGCAGAAACCACATACCGTATGCCATGGAAACCACAATAGCTGACTGCATAAGGAGCGTTTTTGCAGCCATTTTGTGGAATGAACAGTTGATCTATGATGCCATGGCCTGTGCAGCCTTCCTCAAATTTCACCCCGAACTTCAAAGGCTCCAATTTAGGAATGAACTAACAGTCACTTCAAACATGTTCAGCGAACTCACAGAATTCAACATACCAATTTCATTGCAAATTTTGTTGGCTCTATTCAAAGAAATTTCGTCTGCAGTCTTGAACGTAATCGAGAAACATTTGATCCTGCCCAGTCCACCCATGGCCCTAAAAACTTCAGCCATCGATCGAAAATGTTCCTTGACCAATACCCAAGTCTATTTCTGCGAACTTTGTGAACGATGGTTCCCTTCGCTGATTACGGCCCATATGAGCATCGCTCATCCAGGTTGCGGTCGACATGCTGGTGGTCAAGGGTACAATAGTCTTGGAAAACTGACCACAGGATGGACGGGCAATTGCGGTGATGGCGGCACCAGTTATTTGACTTGGTATTTGCTTTGTCAAAAGTGCAGAGAATACTATTTGATCAAGACAGAATCACAACGGCAAAAGGTGAAGAAATTGAGAGCTAGATCGTTCAGAATTTCTACGGGTAATACGGAACCACAAACTATTCTAAAGAACAATGCAGTGTTTTTACTCCAGTTGAATTATGCCAATCATGCCTCAAATGATAAAGAAGTTTTGAACGATTTAGTTGGATCTAAAGAAACTAGAACGAAACATTCCGAGGAAAATTTGGACTACCTTTTCACCATCCCATCATCCTTCAACCCTAGTTTGCAAGGAAGTTCCAATTCGTCTCAAATAACTAGAAAAATTTCCAAACCATTCGATCCTATTGCCGCCTTGATGCCCAATCATTCTGTGGCGCCTTACGCATCAGATCCTGGTCCAAAAAGATCAAGAACGGACGATGACGTCAGTTTGCCCAGTAGCGAGCCATCAGTTCACCCGGTGGAAGCCATCAAAAGAAGTCGAATCGGGTCGATCTTCAATGCTACGGAATCTCAACTTTTGCTGGCTAGTCCCTCGAATGCTCTAAAAGTTATAGCCCAGAATAAAGCCAACCCTTCGTCGATACACACCACTTGTCAACGACCAGTGATGGCTTTTTTGATCCAACATCACAACTTGCAACATTTACGAGACGCCATGCATTTGGCAACTAGTCGAGCAGCGCTTTTCGAGAAGGCTTTCCACACCCTAAACTGGCTATTACGAAATACCACTAATCCATTGTCGGTCATCGACATACTGTGGCATTTTGTCAACGCTTTGCATCAACAAGAAATGCCGCAATTGATTCATCCGATGAAACTCACTTTTTTATCTGGTCATTTCCGATCTCACATGATGGCGAAATTTCACACAATTTTGAATACGGTAGCTAGCGTATTGAAAAACTATGAACACATTTCTTTAGAAACTTTGAGATGTTGCCTGCACTCGTGGATGTTCAACTTTTTACCTGAAGATCAAGATTTGATTTTGAAGTCGCAAATCATCGACACTTTGAGCAGAATCGTATCCGAGAGTAACAATGATGGGAGTCGTACTGTAGATGCAACAGATCAAAATAAGTCCATCATCGAAATTCATAAAATGGAAGATTTGACCGCCATAATGACCATAGAAACGATCAGTCATCCAGCCATGGTACCGTACTTATTGGACAAGAATACGGACACGTTTTGGGAGAGCGGTGATGAAGAAAAAGGTCAAACTAAAATCATAAAAGTTCGGAGTAACAGATCGGGTTCAAAATTTGCGCACATAAGCATCTTTGTGGACAATGTGAAAGATGACGCTCACAAAGTGGAGCATGTTTGCTTCGCTGAACAATACGAAAAAGAATATAGAAAGATCAAAAGTCGATTGATCGATTCGGATTTTCGTGGTTGGATCAAGTGTTCTATAAATCAAAATTGTTCTTTGATAATTATTGAACTGAAAAGTTCAGATCATCATGTTCGATTGAGGCAATTGCAAGTATTGGGTCGAAATCCTCAACTGCCAGAAACGTCGGTAGCCACTTTCAAACATTCGCCGTCAATTTTCATGCATTTTGATACTATAACTTCGGACGCTTTCGAACTGTTTCGTTTGATCGCCTCTTTCGCTTTCGGCAATGAATCGACCAAAGATGAAGAATTGCAACAACAAGTTTTGAATATTTTATTCAGCAAGAGCCAATTGAACAGCCTTCAAAGTTACGTTTCGACTCAAATCGTGGTGGCTTTAGAACGGGAGATCAGTCTACTCAAGGATAAGATTAAAAGGAACTATTCTTACAGTTTGGGCCTCATTTCAATGCTTCTACAAATCAGCAACGTCAAATTTCAAAAATTTGTCAACAATCAAACCTTGTTGGCGTCTTTGACGGAATTGGTTCTATTTTCGCCGGAGAATATTCAACGACCGACTTTGGAACTTTTGGAATATATTTTCGGTTTTTTCGACGTCAAAATGATCAACGACGTCAATCACGTGATCGACAATTTATTATTGTCGATGATCAAAGCCGGATCGTTCCAATTGCGATCGATACCGATCGATATAACGCGTCAAATCAACGTCCGCGAATCGATGATCAACGACCCTAGCTTAGCCTGGCATTTGAACAGGACCACTTCGTTGAAAATAGCCCAAGAAATTCGAAAGTTACTCTCCTCGTTGTGCTCTGCGTCATCGCAATACGGTTCCGAATGGTCGAACGCGATCAAACGCCGCGTGGCCGAATGCTTGACCGATTCGGTCATCGTCAATAGTTCGTATAAAGATAGTCCGCTGATCGTAAAATCCAAAGTCTTCTGGATGGCCATGGCGTCGTTGGCCGTCATTCGCAGCGAAGATTGGCTCAATTGCTCGCCCGTTTGGCGCCAGACCGTGGCCGACATCCGGGCCACGATCGCCTATTGCGAAAACCACGACGACGGATCGACCGTGGCATCGGTGGCTTGCGGGCAATGCGGCGACGTGAATTTATGCGGCGATTGTTCGACGACCATACATTTGCCCAGGGCTAAAAGGGGTCACGTTTTGAGGCAATTGGCGTCGGCGGGCGCCAGTCTTCAAATCGTTGTCCACGAAACAGGTTGTCGCTTGAAAACCAATCGAATGGCCATTTTGGTGGATTATACGTCGTTGAACGGGTTGATCGATTTTCGAAAAGACATTCAATCGAATATGAATTCGAGCAGTTTGTTGTTAGGCGTGCCCAAATGCCGTTTTTGCGGCTTCAATAACGCCACGGGAATGCACGATACTTGTTACGAGCAAGAATGCCAGGAAAAATTGGCCATGGCGTGCAAGAAGGTTTTGCCCTGTGGACACCTTTGTGGAGGAATCATCGACGAGAAAATTTGTTTGCCTTGCTTAAAGTGAGTATGAGTTAACATTTTGAATTTTTAAATTTTTACATGTGAACTATATGGACAGTTTGATACTGATATATTTGAAAGGAATTGGTTGAAATTTTCGAAATTTTCAAATGAAAGTCATGTCTCCTCAAGCTAAACAACAAATCAAAGAAAATTTGGGAGGAACTCCAGTATTAAAGTCCAGCCAAGATGTCTAGAATTGAGTCTTAAAACTTTGAAATTTAGAATTTTTCTCAAAACTTTAAAGTTTTAGATTTTTCAATCTTCAATGCTTGACATCACTTTTTTTAATCAAAAGGTTTTAATGAGAGAAAAATATTTTCACTGCTGATTTTAGACTTTTGATCATCATCAAGTTTTAGGACCTGATTCGAGACACTCTCTTTCATAAATTCAAATTTTGATTTGCAAGTAATATTTTTGTACGCGTTTCGGCTCAGGAATTTTCATGACGATTTGTGTTTCAGGCAAGCACATGACTAAAATTCTGTACGAACTCCAAATTAGAAAATTAGAAAACTTTGGAATCCTGGAATTACTGTAGAGATCTGAATTTTTGTATTTTTTATATATAATCTGCTAGATTGATTTTTCTAACTATTTGATGTGATTTGTTCAAAAGTCCGAAATTCTTGATTTTATATGAAAAATTTTTAAATTCAAGATTAAGAATTTTGTCCCACAAACTGAATCAAAATTAATGTAAAATTTTAACGAAATTATGCAGTACTATTTATCATTGAAAATTTAGTTTTTCCTTGCTCAAGTTGTTACAATAAAAATCGAGTTCTTTTGAATCATGACCACTATTATCGTACTTGATTATCAGTTTTTTTTAATCGAAATATTGGCAAAAACGAGGAAAAAGTCATTTTCATCGAATCCAGACTTTTTCTTGTCGAATAAGGATTTTGAAAACTTGATTTTAGAGATTTAAAAAATTGAAAATTTAGGTTTTTTGCTCGATTTATTTCGGAAATGGTTCCTGAAATTCGTGACGATGACGTTTTTTGACATGATTCATGCTGAAATTTTGGATTTAGATGTCAAAAGACAGGACTGAAATTCTACATAATATGCTCAAAGTCAGAATTTCGGAAAAAATCTGAATTTTGGAGATTAAAAATGTGGTTCTAACGACATGTGCTTAATTTCAATTTTATATGATAGTAATTTTCTGCTATCACATGTCAAAAAGACATGCAAATTCGCACTTATTCTTGGCAGATCTTCTGTGAAGAGTTTCTATGGTAAATAGCTCAGGATAAAAGATTTCGAAGATTTATGATTTTTTATCAAAATTTTGGCGACCAAGAAATCTATTGCAGTGAAAATTAAAAAATCGAGACTTCTGACGTTAGCAGAGTTGTTAGTTTTATTGAAATCTTCATTGAAATACAATAATTTTGAACCAAACTTCATAGCTTGAAAAAGAAAATTTGGTCATTTTCCATTTCTTTAATGTAGTATTATCGTTTATGGTTTGAGTTTCATGCTGAATTTCCTGTGTTCTTTAACGCTGAAAATGGCGCATCAATTGATTAATTTCGCTGAGATCTATTCATTTTTGACATCGTCAGTGAAATTGAAGTTTATCAAATTTGACTAGCAGCACCACTTTGCTTCAAAATTCAACACATCTCATATGACAAACCTCATTGAGCTGTGTTTAAAAATATCATTCAAATTGATATATTTTAATTTTTTACACACTTACGTAGGTTCGAAATATTGGTAGTGCATAGACAGCAAGATAAATCCAGTAGAGGTTAACCAAGTTTTAACCACTCATAACCGCATCAAAAATAAAGATACGTCATTTTAAGTTATGTCTTTGAATAGATTTCAGAAATATCTGTCGATTGATACCCAATTTATTATACTTTGGAGGACAAAATTCAGCACGCCTTGAGAAGTCCTTGCTTAGTTATCTCAATGTACGCCTGCGTTCCATTTCACCGACTTCAAACTTTTTCCCCCATATATAGATGCCACAACAGCCCCCATCTACGCCAGGACGCCGAAGACATCTGCGTCATTTGTTTTACGGACACCCTGTCGTCGGCGCCCAGTATTCAATTATCGTCGTGCAGCCACGTTTTCCATTACAAATGTTGTTCCACTGTTTTATTGAAACGTTGGCATTCGGCCAGGATAACGTTCAGTTTCATGGATTGCCCAGTTTGTAAGCTAGAAATGGCGCACGAATCGTTGGACCATTTGTTGAAACCGTTGCAAGAATTGAAAGACGACGTCGGCAAAAAGGCCGCTCTGCGGTTGACCTACGACGGCATGTCCAGCGTGAAAGAGGAAGAAAAGTTGGAATACGCTATGAAACGGTACGCCTATTACCAATGTTACAAATGCGGAAGAGCCTACTTCGGTGGAGAAGCTCAGTGCCAGGTGAGATTATTGTAGAGTTTACTGTAGCCGCACTTTTCGCAGAAAATTGGGCGTCAATCGATATACCTAGTGGTTATATATCAAAAAACGTGACTCAAAATCTTGTATCTTCTTTTTTGGCGGAGTTACGAGTGATTAATCATCTTATGCATATCATTATGTAGATTCTAAAATGCTGATTTCAATCGGAAAATTAATTTTCAAAAATATCCGTAACTTATCAAATGCTGGCCGAATTTGTGCCGGGTCATGACGTCTTGCATTGCAGCAATAATTGAAGTTCACATCTAATTTCAGCAAAACTTCAATTGATAAATTTGATTAGCAAAAATACGTATTTTGATTTATAAAATATGGAAGTTGAAGCTTTTTCTACAGTAAAAATAACGTGTATGTATGCAAACGAGCATTCATTGATCATTTTCCTCATTTTACAGGTGAACAATGATGTGAATTATGATCCATCGGAATTACTGTGTGGTGCATGCTCGGACGTTTCACAGGTAAGATGTTGCCAAAGTGCTCAGTCTTCTTATTTTTATTTCTATTTTAATTTTTTTATTTTAATTTTTTTTATTTTAATTTTTTTATTTTAATTTTTTTATTTTAATTTTTTTTCATTTTAATTTTTTTTTGTTTAAATTTTTTTATTTTAATTTTTTTATTTTAATTTTTTCATTTTCATTTTTTCATTTTATTTTTTTTATTTCAATTTTTACTTCATTTCCTGTTATTTTTTTGTCACCCTCATCTGTATTGTAATCTTTTTCATTACCCGCACCTTCGTCCTCATCTTATTGATTATTATCCTTATCAGTTATGCATTACCTAAATCTTAGTGCATCATTATCCGATTCGTATTCTTATCTCTGACCTTATCTGTAACTCTATTCTCACTCTGATCCTGATGCGTATATCTAGTCTTCATTTCTGTATCCTTATCACTATCCTTCTTGTCCTAATCCTCATTCTTTCCCTCAATATAATTATTATCCACATACACATTATCCTCTTTATCTTTATCTTTATCCTTATCCTTATCCTTATCCTTATCCTTATCCTTATCCTTATCCTTATCCTTATCCTTATCCTTATCCTTATCCTTATCCTTATCCTTATCCTTATCCTTATCCTTATCCTTATCCTTATCCTTATCCTTATCCTTATCCTTATCCTTATCCTTATCCTTATCCTTATCCTTATCCTTATCCTTATCCTTATCCGCATCTTCTTTTATTTTTGTTCCCATAGGCTCAAATTTGTCCTCAACACGGAACCGATTTCCTCGAATACAAATGCAGGTATTGTTGCTCCATAGCCGTTTTCTTTTGCTTCGGTACGACGCACTTTTGCTCCCAATGCCACGACGAATTTCAACGTTTGATAAGCATGCCCAAGAACCAAATGCCCCAATGCCCCGTCGGTCCCAAATTCACCATGTTGACGCCAGGTAAATAGTGTCTGATATCCATAACACAACTAGCTTAATCGTTCAACTTCCAGTTTGCTTATTTGAGTCGTTTTTTCTAAAATTGAATGAATATCCGATTCTAATTGTGTAGGCTGACATGTTATAACATAGGCCTATGTTATGCCATACAAATTTTTTTTTCAATTTTCGACATGTTATAACATACTGACATGTTAAAACATAGTGCTGTGTTATAACATATGCCTATTTTATAACATAAAAAAATTTTTTTTCATTTTTCGACATGTTATAACATACTGACATGTTATAACATGATCTATCTTATATACATGGTCCTATGTTATAACATAGTCTCGTGTTATTATATGGTCCTATTGTATAACATACAAAAAAAAATTTTTATTGTTGACATAACATGTTATAACATAGTCCTATGTTATAATATTGTCTTATGTTATAATATTAAAAATTTTTTTTTTCATTTTCGACATGTTATAACATACTGTCAGGTTATAACAAACAAAAATTTTTCTCATTTTTTAACGTGTTATAACATAGTGATATGTTATAACATAGTCCAATGTTATACCATACAATTTTTTTCATTTTTCGGCATGTTATAACATACTGATATGTTATATGTTATAATAAAGGGTATGCTATAACATGCGATATGTAATAACATAAGATACGTTGTAACATGGAAAGTGTTATAATGTGGGATATGCTATAACGTGGGATATATGTTACAATAATGGATATGTTATAACATAATTTTGTATTAAGGTGGGATATATTATAGCATGAGAAATGTTATAACATGGGATACATTATAATATATGTATCTCTTTAAAAATGCGAGCATCACGAGCCCAAATATCTAGTCCGATTCTACTTGCGTAGGCTCACTTTAGCCACCGTGTCTGTATAGCCACTAGAAAAATTTTCGAGTGTAAATTTGTAATTGTTCTTACCAATAATCCATTATATTACAGTAGGTCGTGCAACGCACGTCTTACACCATGATTTCTGCTGCTGCATGTGCGTGAAACATGGACTGACTTATGCATTAAATATTTGACAAAAAATGAACAAAAGTATAAAATTTACCTTCTGCTGCCACGACTGACGTTTTACAGATTTTGAATGCTGTAAATAATGCACATGTATTTTGAAAGCTGAGAGATATTTTGGTCTTTTTAGGTTCATGCCCCCTAAAAGTCAAACATCCTCCAACGGGCGAAGAATACGCATTGGGATGCGGTATATGTAGGAATATCAACACGTTTTAAATCGAAGTTGAACTTTTTTTTGTTACCTTATTTTGCTTGTTTTGCGGAATAATCCTCACGCGTTGTTTTATAGTACTTCGTTTTATTGTATTTTTTTGATTGTTCATGATCATGTTTTGTTTGATTTAAAGACCCATGCTCTTCTATTTCTAGATTATCACCCGTATTATAACAAACCCAGAAAAAAATTTGATTCTCAACATAGAAATTCTGCCGAGGACCTTCGGCGACCCATTCCAGAGCTAGGGTGACGGAAAGCATATAATCTGGCTAAGACCAAAAATTGGCACATTTTTTAAATTTTTCCATCATAAACTCTAAATAAAATCAATCGACACTAAATATCCGCATCGAGAAAATTATGTCAACAATTGTTTTGAAATTGTTCTATAGCTTGTTTTGTATAAAATGCTTTTAAATCGAATCAACTATGTCGTCAAAATCGCGTACCCAAAGCTTTCACAGTAGTATTTTTAATCTCAAAATTGTTAAAAATCGATTGAATAGACTCATAAATTTTCAGTCCCACGCGACGAACGGTTTAGCAGAAAATTGTAAAAATCTAAAATAATACTTGCTTTCCACTTTTATAACGTAGAAGCATTTTAGGCAAAACAGGCCATAATATCATCACATTCACAATGCCTAAAATGATTTTTATCCAACTCTATTCTGAAAACAATATGAAGCGTGTCTAGTAAAATTTTCAAAAAAACGAAGACAAAGTGACCGATAAAAAATGATTCAGATTGTTTAGAATCCTCGTTCAGTAAATTTTCTAATTTCATAAAAATTGTCAAAGGTGATATGAAATTTGAGCATAATTATTTCAAACGAAAAAAATGAATTCGACGAATTTATGATTATGTTCGTTTCAACATTGTTCATGCGCCTATTTTTATAAAATTGGAAAGTTGGAAATCCAATGTTAATTTTTTTCGTGGAACCGACAGTCTTCGGTTTCCAGAGTCCAGTTCTGTTGGTTACTGTAGCTAATATAACAATAATGCAAAGTTGCTTCAAGTTTCTTTATTCAAATCTAAATGGGCTGAATAAAAAAATTAAGATATGATAGGCTTTACGATAGCTCTCGATTTCAAGCAATCGATATCTCGTGCCCTTTCAAAGTGTTAATGACTCAATCAAACATTCAAATTTTGAGAACAGCGAATGACTATAGTTGCCATAAGCACCATACTCCAGAAATGCACATTTTTTTAATTTGTGAAGAAACGCCTGATTTTTACATGCAAGTTTATATGCTTTGACGCCAACTCCCCAAGGCACAACCCTGGTACAGATCATTTTGCTGCAGGACCGAAAAAATTTTTGTTGTTCTGATCCTTCAACTTTGTTCTGCATGATAATTCTGATCCGTTGTATTTTGATCATTATTTAAGTTTGTTCCAATATTTTATCAGAGATAACTCGGCTTTCTCAATCGCTGTCATCTTTGACGTGCGACTTGCATGTCTTACAATGTAGCAAAGCAACGCATGATTTATTATGCATAGCAAGTACTGTATTTATGCAACTTGGTATTTTTTCCGAGACAGTGTCACCATCACCGTTTTTTTTTCCTCAAATGGGGTCTTTTGAGGAAAAAAATTTCGAAATGAGGAAAAAAAATTTGGGTATGGTTCTCATTGTGGAAAAAATTTTGGGGAACTCTAAACCGAAAAGATGCGTTTTGGTGGACTTTAAATGGTCAAAATCTCAAAATTTTTCGGCGCTTCGCGCTTATCATGGGTATAATCTCAACTATTTTCTATCAGGCGCGGCCGTTAGCATATCTACTTCGACTTACTAATTAATGCTCAACAGTTTCTATAAATCAAGTTAGCTCGTTTCATTTTCTAATCGTTTACAGTCAATTATGTCGTTGAAAATAGATTTTTCATCAAGTCTCTCAATTGTTTCTCTCGATGATTGGAATTTTTTAAACGTTTGCAATCTGAACTTTTGCGTTTATTGAAGGTGGAAATTGAAGACATTACTCTAGACCGCGATTCTAAAATATTTGTTCACGAATTATCTGTTGGAGAGATTTATTTTTCAGCGTTTTAGAATACAAAAACCCGAAAATTTTCCCGGCGCTTCGCGCCGGAATGGGAAGCAAATTACACTTCATCAGTCTGATTTTAATTTATTTCCTAACGTTATGAATGTTCATTTTCCAGCGTTTTAGATAGTGAAAATCAAAAAATTTTTCCGGCGCTCCGCGCCGGACCAAGAACTGAGTAAAATTAGATGATTCTAATCGGAATCACAGAAATGTTGATAGCAGATAAATTCATGAGAACTCTATCGTTATCTTGCTTTATCCGCTCCTATAGAACACCAATATATTCTTCATGAGCTCATTTTGACTAACATAACCAGAATTTTCTCAATTTTTTCCTCATTTTTGCAGGTTTCTGACCACAAATACAACAAAATGCTTGGATATGCTCCTAAAATGCATAAAAAAGCATCCGTAGCCACATTATAAGCGTTTTTAAAAATGTGGAAAATTTTTGGAAAATGAGGAAAAAAATTTTGGGTCCGGTTCTCATGTGGAAAAAATCTTCGAGGAAAAAAACGGTGGTCACCATCAGTGTCTTTTTTTGTGCCAAAACATGGTTTTTGGCACAAAAAAATTTGGAATGGCACAAAAAATTTTGAGCGTTTGTGCCAATTGGCACAAATTTTTTGGCTGGTCAAACATTAAATTTCCTTGATTTTTAGACCTTTTAGGGGCTGAAAATGCAAAAATTTTTCGGCGCCCGGGGCCGAATCAATGAATATAATATTTCCTATTCGTATATTTGACCCGAACGCGAATGATTTCTCTTTGAACAGTGTATTAGTATCGTTGCAGCAAACTTTATAGACTGTCAAGACTCATGAGTGAAAAGAAATTCTGAATATTCTCTCTTCATTCAGTCAGATTCGGATTTAAAACTGAAATTGTTACTTATTGTGTTTGATTGTTTCAAATAGAGAAATTGATATCGTTGATAATGGCACAATGTTTCGATCGAAAATTAACACGATTTTCGACTTTATTTTTTCTAGTCTTTACATGGATTTTAAATATACATAACATAGATTCGTAGTTCGTAGTCGAAAATTGAATCAATTTCAACTTCCTGAACAATTCTAGAGCTATGTAAATTGTATCAGCATTCCATTTCTTTTTGGGATTTCGTGAACTATTTTGTTGCGCAGTTTTTTCTCTTCTCACTGACATGGTTAGCTGAAAAATAGGTTGGGCACGATTTTTACAAAAAATTAATGCGTTAAACAATAACTTTCTATCAAACTTTTGGCCTAAAACTTTTCCGCAGTTTTCAGTACCCTCTAGTAAAAAAAAAATTTGTGCCATTGGCACAAATTTTTCTGGCCTCTTGTGCCAATTGGCACAAATGTCCGTGCTCAAAAAAAACGCTGCCATGCAGCGTTTTTTTGGTGCCAAAACCATACCTGTAATTGCGGGGGGCATACCTGTAATTGTGGGGGCATACCTGTAATTGGGGGAGGGGTTGATGGGGGACTCCCCTCAACTTGGCCAACCATATACCCAACCCCCCCCCCCAGTTTGGAAAAAATTAAAAAATTTGCAAAAAAGTGTAATGTTTTTTGGGAAAAATTTCGACTTTATTCGACCCTTTCATCGGATTTATCCCCCCCCCCAACTGGTCGGACCTCTTACAGATATGGGGAGGGTTGGGGGGGGACCCCCCCAACTTGGCCAACCATACACCCAACCAGTGTTTTTTTGCACCGACCTTTTTGCACCGTGCAAAAAGGTCCCAAAAATTTTTTTGCACACCATAAAATATTTTTGTACCATGTTTAATACATAGTGTTGATCAAGAAAGCTAAATCCTTCGTCAAATTTTATTCAGCACGAGCTTGCAGTAAGGACAGTGTTGTATTATCGCAACAGACTTTGAGATTATCAATTACCGTTAGATGAATAGAAATTGTTTAACTTCTTTTGTTCATTCAGTGGCATCGAGGAGAACCGAAATTTTTATTTTTGATGTTTGATTTGAACAGAAAAATTGACATTGTTGGCACAATTTTTCAACCAAAAATTTACGAGGCGCGACTTAGAGACACCCTTAATTTAATCTTTACCTCGTTTTTAGGAGTAGCTTCGTAGCAAAAAAGTGAAGAAAAGTATAATCTTTCCGACAAATTCTATAAAAATATCAGAATTCTTACGGCATTCGATTTCTTTTCGAATCATGTAAACCGGTTTCTTGATAAGTTTTTGTTATTTCACTGACGTGATTAAATTAAATGAGGTAGGCACGATTTTTAAGCAAATTAGTTATGTAAAAGTAACTTTAGTTATGTTCTATTAAACACTTGGCATATAACTTTTTAAAGGTTTTCAGTATGTTTTTAGGGAGAAAAATTTTTTTCTGCCATTAGCACAAATTTTTTTCGGCCCTTTAATAAAGGGCCTTTATGCCAATTGGCACAAATGTCCGTGCACAAAAAAACATTGCGTGTTGTCCTTGTCCATGCTCAATGCTGCTCGCTCAAATGCTCGGACGGACGCGATAAAGCAACCAAATTTCGAATTTCCTGCGCGACCAAATTTGTAATCATTTACGTACGCGCGATTTTCGCAGGACGAACCTCCCGAGTCGTCAGTCCATGAACGGAGATTGGATATTTTCAAATGCATAAAAATGCAAAATCTTTCCTCCCTAATCCCTTCTCATGATGATTGAAGGTTAGGCGCAGAGAAAATTGTTTTTACAGTTTTTCAGATAAAAATTACCATTTTTAAACCGTTTTCCGGATATTTTTTGGTGGAAAAATCTAATTTTTTCCCTGTAAGAGAAACCTTGCCCCAAATTTTGGGGAATTATTGGTCCGCGGCCACAAAAAAAGTCGTCCGACCCGATGCCCCCAGATCTCAGTGCCTCGTTACATGTATGGCTACCGTCACAAATTTTTTAATTTACCCACTTCTACCTGAATATCCGACCATAATGACCTATAACATTGCCCGTTCTAGAAGTTTAATCGGTTTATATCGGTTGACGGTTCCAGTTCTAAGATTTCGAGTTATTCGATTCCAGTTATTGTCTTGGTTTTAGAATTTCAACCGCTTACTTCCTTCGGTACAGATTTTCGAATTTCGAATCATTGAATTCCAGTTTAAAAATTTCAATCGGCAACAGGTTTTTTTTTGTTTTTCCCGATAGGCCATTTGGCTCCTAAGGTCAAAATTTTACAGGCCAATAGGAATTTCAACAGGCCAAAACTAAAAAGTTTGTAGATAAATGTGGTAGTAAAAAAAAATCTTTTTTCAACAAATTTAGTCAAAAACACTCTTCGAAATCATAGTAGGAGCCCACATAACAGATCAATCATTTTGAATACATTCTCAATCACACACAGAATAATAAGGCTCACAAATGAGATCACTCATTATTCAAATCAATCATCAGGGTTTTTTCGCACAAGCCAGGTTGATCTGTAACTTGGGGAAAAATTTGGTTGCACAGATTTTTAGTTGCTCGCTCTAAAATTGATAAATTCGTTTAATTTCATCAGAAAAATGATTGAAAGATATTTCCCTTGTATTTCATTCACTTCGCGTCAGTTCCTGACTTTTAAAATTGAATTTCTTGAGTTTTGAGTGAGAAATTCAAAAGTCCAGCCAAAGTAAGTTCTTCGGTGCCCAGCGCCGGAAAATTTTAATTTCGAGGCCTCTAAAATGTCGGAAAATACATTTTTTCAGCACATTCTTCTGCAACTGATGATGACTGATCATGATCTTTTTACCATTTGATTGGCGGAAGAGGTCAAACATTTTACCTCCATTTTGCACCTTAATCTGAAGCCAGTAATTTACCAATCACATTTATCAAAAGCGATTGTTTTAACATGATCTATAACATAAAAAAGCGCGATAGGTATTTTACTTCAGACTTGATCTCCGGCGCTTAGCACTGAAAGAAAATTTTAGATTATGATATTCTATAGCGTTGGCAAATGCACACTTTTAATATATTTTTCCTGCATGAAGGGTCAATTTTTTCAGTGAATTCAACGTGTTTTCTGTAGGGAAAACTAAAATTCAAAAATTAGGCAAGCAACAATGAATCTGAATGGCTTCTTCAACTAGCAATAACAACTGCTATTTCCTATGCTGATGATGTTTTAATCATTTTCCAAATGCAAAAAGTCATGTTCACCAAAGCTAAAATTTCTAAAGCGGTGCAAAACGATTTTGTGAAAATAATCTAGGAAAATGCTTGGAAAATAAGTGAAAAAAAACAATACAAGGTCAAACATTCATGCATAACATGCTGGTTTCTAAAAGCTATAAGCATAAGCTACGATGACATTTTCTGACCGCACAACAGAAATGATACCAAGAATCATACATGATCTGAAATCCGGCGCCAAGCGCCGGAAAATTTTCGGTATTTTTCATTTCAAAATGAATAAAAATGCATCTCTGCACAGGAAGCCCTATAGCCTAATCAAAAAGGGTGGTTAGGCTCTCATTTTTACAAGCCAATTTGGCTTGTGCTCCTAAATTTTTAGGAGCCATGGCTCCTAATTGGCCCAAAAAAAACCCTGATCGGCAAATATCGATTTTCCGGTCTTGTATTTTAGGTTCAGCTTTAAAATGCGTCATCACCGCCTAATGCCGAAAAACGCTCAGCGTATTTTAAATTAATTTAAACTTCTAAATCATTCCGCGGCACCGCCATGCCTTTAACGAAGCGTTGCGTTTCGCCCATCGACGTAAGTCTACACCGGCTGCCGTCGTCCGTACGTCAAAACGAATTGGAATGCGTTTCGAACGGCACGTTGGCCAATTTGGTGCGGCAAATGAGTTCGTTGAGTAAACACGCCGAGGACATTTTCGGCGAATTGTGCCGCGAAGCGATGAAAATTGAACATAAAACTCAATCGTTTTTTAATCGGATAGATAGAATTTCGGCCAAAGTTACGCAATTGGATAGTAACGTCGACGAAGGTATATTGAAATTTGAATTTATCAACTTTTTCTATGCCTTAAAACTTAGAATTTCTCTGCAATATTCTTCGAAAATTCGAATTTTGCTACTTTTTCTTTTCTCAAACATTCGAATTTTCTTTTGAAAACTCGAATTTGAAATTTCGCTTTTCAAAAATTCGAATCTGACAACTATGTTTTTTAAAAATCATAATTTTGCATTTTTTTCTTCCAAAAATTTCAATTCTGCAGCCACGTTTCTCAAACACCCTGATTTTGCATCTGTTTTCAAAAGTTAGCATTTCGCAATTTTTTTCAAATACCCAAATTTTGAAATTTTTTTGAAGAATTCGAATCGTGCAGCTTTTTCGAAAAAGCAGTTGTCTTCATTTAGAAATTTGAAATTTCCAGTTCTTTTCTTTGGGAAATTCAGGTTGAAAGTTCAAAATTTTTTGAAAATTCAAATATTTCAGCTTTTCCTTAAAAATTCCATTTTTTGGCGAAATTCGAGTCTTTGTAAATTGTAAAATAGTCATGTCTGGCAGGGCTTTTAAAAATTTGAATTTTGCATTTTTTCTCAAAAACTTTAATATTTGAACATTTTTTCACAAAAATTCAAAGTTGTCAATTTGTTTGATTCCTGCAATTTTTTAAAAGATTCTAATTTTGCAAACCTCAGCCAATTTCAAATTCTGCTACGTTTTCCAGAAACTCGAATTTTCCAACTTTTTCTTCAAAAATTTGAACTTCGCAACTTTCTTTCCACAAATTCGATTCGTATAATTTTCTGAAAAATTCTTTTTTCTAAAATTCGAATTTTGCAACTTTTTCAAAGAATTCGAGTTTTATAACTTTTTTGAAGGAATTCGGATTTTCGAGCTTTCTTGAATTTTTTCTCAATAATTCGAGCTTTGCTGCTTTTGTTAAAAAATTCACATTTTGCCACGTTTTTCAGCAACTCGAATTTTGCAACTTTTTCCCGAAAATTCAAACATTGCATCCTTTCTTCAGAAACTCGAGTTTCGCCTTTTTTCAAAAACTTAAATTTTGAAATGTTTTTCAAAAACTCGAATTGTAAAGCTTTTTTAAATTCGAATTTTTTCAACCTTCTTCTCGAAAATTGGAGTATTTAAACTTGAATAAAATCCGAATTCTGCACCCTTTTTTTTAAATTATTGGTTCAGCAATTTTCTTTTCAAGAATGCGAAATTCGAAACTTTTTAAAATTCTAATTTTTAAACTTTTCAGTTTTTATGCTTTCCGGCCTTCTTTTTAGCTGTTATGGTAGTCGGTGATAAAGTGCTCTTTCCAATCTCCGCCGATTTCAGTGCAACTCCCCGAATCTAAATACTTTTTTACTTCAGATACTTTTTTATTGTCAATTTTTTCATAAAATTCTTGATGTTTTTTGTTTATTAGTAATCCCCACATGTTCAAAATTTTGCTCGATTTCTATAATTTTCTTGTGAATTTGACATCATTTTATGGAGTTTTTCAATTCGGAATGAGGGGTAGAAACGAATTATGATAGAATTTTACGAATTCTCAAGTTTTTTGCTCTTTTTAGTTTCATTACAAGACCTGCATTTGAGAAAACAATTCAAAAGTTGTACGTTAATCGATCAGCAATCCCTTAGCCGGCAAACGATGCCCGCCGCCATGGCCGAATGTTATTCCGGCTGCGATAGACCACCGGAATTGGATAAATTAAACCCTTACAGGTGACCGAAAAGTACTTGGGATTATTTGCTTGTGAAATTTCGAATTTTTAAGTTTCAGTCAAAAATCGAAACTAGTGGATAATATAGTTTTGAAAATCGGTGAGAAAATTCAAAAATCAAGGTTGATTTTTTGAGAACATATGATCATTTACGAATATATGTAGTTGATATTAATTCGCTTCTAAAATATGGAATTTATCAGATTTGTTTCTGAAATTTCGAATTTCTTTTAGAATTTCGAATTCTTCAAGTTTCGTTCGTTAATCGAAACTTATAAATGATACAATTTTGAGAACCGATTAGAAAAAAATTTAAAACAGATATATTTTTGAGTTGACATACATATTAAATTACTCTCATAAGAGTAAAAAATTTGCTTGTGGAATTTCGAACTTTTTCGTTTGAATTGAAAATCGAAACTTCCAGAAGTTGGAAAATTAATAACATTTTTAAAATGAAAAATATACTAGTTTCATTTTCATGAAAAAAATTCTGCGAAATTTTCAATTTTCCAAAAAAATTACAACTTCTAAATGATATAATTTTAAATATCAATGAAAAATTTAAAATTACGGTTTATTTTTGAGCCAACATGCGAAAATTTACGAATATTTTATGAGGCTTTGCTTATAAAATGCGAACTTTATCAGATTTGTTTCTGAAATTTTAAATTCCTCAAATTTTGGTCGCGAATCAATGTTGAAGATTTTTCTCAAAGATTCTAATAATCAAAGTCTTGAAATAAATACCCAAATTTAGGTTTTATATATAGCCTTTTCAGCAAATTTGATGAGTGATTCTGAATTCCGAGCCGCATAAATCATACTTTGTTTGTAGAATTTCGAGTTTCTCAAATTTGAATCCGAAATGAAAGCTTCAAAAATCATAAAATCGATGGGAGGTATATTCTCAAATTCTAAAATTATGAATCGTTTTTTGAGTTAATTTATTAAAATTACGAGTTTAGATCATATTTTATGCCAAAAAATTAACATCTCACGCGAGAAATTTTTGGTGAAAAATCTATAACGTGTTTTTATTCATGAGATGAGTAATTTGGTAATATACGCAGACCATCATGATTCATAAATTGAAACAAGATTTGCTCGTAAAATTTTAGATTTTTTAATTTTGGATCGAAAATCGAAACTTCTTAGTGAATAATATAATTCCGAAAATCGATAAAAAATATCAATTAAATAATATTTTTTATGACATTTTCAGCAGAAATGAATATTTAATAAGAAAAATAGCTGCCAAAGTATATATGTGGCGCAAATATATATGCATTCACGAAACTCGAAATCTGGTTGTTAACGTTAACCAGTTTCCGAATCTCGTGAATGAAAATCAGCTTTGATTGTAGAAATTTCGATTTTTTCAAGTTTGTTTTGAAAATTGAAACTCTTGGATAATTCAATTCCGAAAATCGATATAAATTTTTCAAGTTTTAGATTTGATTTTTGAGCTAGTGTATAAAAATTTATCACATTTTGAGCAGAAGATTGTATCTCGTCTATGTTTTCATTCATGAGACTCGAAATCCGGTTATTTCATAGATGCTGCTGGATCTTTATCTATGTATTTTCGAACCTGGTTCGTTGGCTGTGCATCTCTATTGTAGAACATTATCTAAATTATAGGTACGGATTATACACGTAATATAATCGCACATTTTATCTCTAAAGTGAGTATTCCAACTTATGTTAGAAACTAGTTTATAAAATTTGCTGAAAAACGCCGAAAATGCTTTCACTTATCTATGAATTTTTATTTGATCGCAATTTTAGAAATTTTAAGGTTATAATCTCTTCTACGTATTTTTATAGAATAATTTTTCCGTAAAAAATTTATAACTTTTTTAATTTTCATTAAAAAAATGTGACGATTCTGTGAGCTTTTAGAAATTTATTGAAAATATCTCTGAGAATAAGAATTCTTCCTTTCAAATTTTTCTGTTTTTTGTAATTTTTCCGTTTTTCTTTTTTTCGGTTTTCTGGTATTTTTCTTCATTTTTCTCAATTTTTCTGGTTACGTTTTTGTTTTTTTCCCTTTAGTTTTTCTCCATCAATTTATTTTCCTTTCATTTTTCTCCTTCGATTTATTTTTCATTCTTTTTTCTCTTTCAATTTCTTTCCTTTCCTCGTTTATTGTTTTTCAATTATGCTTTCGTCTATTTTCTTTCTCTTGATAATATATTTTCTATATCTGTTTTTTACTATTGTTCTTCTTTTCCTGTATACTTGATATTGTTCTTTTTGTTTTATTTTTGTTTTATTTTTTTCTTAACTACATTTTTACCCTTTTCTATCTTTTTCTGTTTTCTTTTCATTATTTGCCATTATGCTAAGTTATCCGTATTAATAACTTTTTTCTTTGTTTTTTTCTATTTTTATTTTTTTCTCAATTTATCCTTTTTCTTTTTCTTTTTTGTTTTTTTCTATTTTTATTTTTTCCCAATTTATTCTTTCTCTTTTTTTGTTTTTTTCTTCCAGCAAACGATGTTTTCTCGTTTTTCAGTTTTTTTTTTCAATTTCTCTGTTTTCTTTTTTCTTCATTTTTCTCAATTCTTCTGATTATGTTTTTGTCCTCTTTTTCTATACTTTTTCTCTCTCAATTAGTTCTCCTTTTTCTTTTTTTCTGTTCTTTTTTCTTTTATTCTTTTCCTAACTACATTTTTCCGTTTTTTGATCTCTTTCTGTTTTCTTTTTTTATTTGTCCTTATGCTAATTTATCCGTATTTGTAACTTTGTGTTTAGTTTTTTCTATTTTTCTTTTTTTCTAATTTATCCTTTTTTTTGGTTTTTTTTTCTAGCAAACGATCTCGTTTCTCAGTTTTTCTTTTTTTAATTTATCTGTTATTTTTTCTCGTTTTTTCTTCTTATTATTTGTTTTTGTCGCCTTAATTTTTTAATGATGATCTCCTGCTTTTTCCTTTTGTAATTTTTATTTTTCTAATTATGGCGCAAAAATATCGATTTTTACGGCCTGTTTACTTCTTTCGTCGGGCGTGATATTGCCAGTGCTTCTTCTTAATATCATTTACGTGTTGCTACTTCCGCTTCGTCGGAGAAAATTGACTTCCTTATTGATCGAAGGGTGTGCATGAAATGGTTAAATAATTCAAGCATAGCATTTCTTACAATCTGATATTGAAGGATTGAAAAAATAGCAGCAAAAAAGGGAAAATTGAAAAAGAGCAGTCTAGGGATGCGGGTTTGATTTAGAAAAAGGCTTCCCATGTTCATAAGTGAAAAATATGTTTAAACTTGTAACTGTGACTAAATAATCGTAAAATGAGCAAGTACATGAATACAGTAACTCATAAATGTAACGCGGCGCCGAAGTTTTTTGTGGGGAGGGGGTCGGGGCTCGGGCCACTTTTTGGGCCGGGGGCCAGTGATTCCTAAAATTTTGGGGGAGGGGTCTTTGGAGAAAGAATTCAATTTTTTCCCGAAAAATAGTTCAAAAAATGATAATTTTTTCTAAAAAGACCGAAAAAATGTATTCATGGCGCGAAGCGCCGAGAAAATTGACGTTTTTGACCATTTTTTTCAAAAATTGACATTTTTCATCAGTTTTCAGTATTTTTCCGACCAAAAGTATGGGGTTTCCTACGGCTACCATATGTCTAGCCATACGATTGGAAAATCCTGGGGGAGTCGCGCAATGGCTAGCCATATGGTCGACGATTTCTAGGGGGAAGTTCCCATAGTACTTCCCCCAATTACGTGTATGCAGTAACTCTTCAATTTTTCATCAGAGGTACCAGAAAACTGACATTACGTTTTCTAAATCAGAAATATTCTCTACGAAAAATTGATATTTAGACCTTTTTATGCCAAGGTGACCTACTTAATACTCATGCTCACAAATTTACTTATTTCACCATTTCTTATCAATAATAATCATTTTCGGCCAGAAAATTAAGATTTTTGACCTTGAAAAGAAAAGAAAAACTGAAAGAGAAAAGAAAAGATTAGGAAAAAAGAAAAACGTAATTAGGAAATAAAGGAGAAAATGGTATGGAAAGATCAAGGAAAAAGAAATAAAGAAAATACATGAAGTACACATACCTGTAAGAGGTCCGACCAGTTGGGGGGTGGGGATAAACCCGAAACTGGGGGGCGGGGCGAAAAATGTCTAAAATTTTTCCAAATAAGGCATTTTTAGCTAATTTTTTCCAATTTTTCCAAGGCCGGGGGGGTTGGGTACAGGGTTGGCCAGATTGAGAGAAGAAAAAGAGCAGGACAGAGAAATGAAAGAAAATGAATAATAGATTAAATATAAATAAATAAAACAAAAAAACGAAAAATTATGAAAGAAATAAAACATACATGAAATAAAAGAGAAAGAAAAAACACAACATAATTAGAATAAAAAAGGAAAGATATCACTGATTTGGTGAAAAAATAGTCTTTTCCAATTAAAAGACGGTAAAAATATAATGTTTGGAATAAGTAAGTCATTCTGGCACAACAAACGGTCGAAATGTCAATATTTTAGCAGAAAATAATGAGTTTCGATTACGAAGGATCATATTTTCTTGGAAAAAATTGACATTTATGACCGATTGTTAATCGATAGTCAATATTTCCTACTATAAAATTGACGTCTTTGATCATTTTTGTTTAAAAAGTGGCCTGTTTGTACGAAAAAATGATTTTTTTCGGCCGTTTCTGTTATTAAATGACAATTTTCATATTAAAAATTGGCATTTCAGCTGTTTTTGTGCCAAAATAACGAGGTTATACCAAAAAATTGTCAATTTTGACTGTATTTTTTCAAAAATGACCATTTTCACCAAAAAGTTGATATTTTAGTTATCGTTTTTATTGAAATTAAATGGGTTGGAATCATATCTGTAATTGGGGGGGGGAGGTTGGGGGAGGGACCGCCACCCAAAAGCTGGTCAACCCTATACCCCATCCCCCCAAATTCGGAAAAATTGGAAAAAACTAGGAAAAAAGTGGATTTTTTGGGCCTTTTTGGGAAAATTTTCGAAATTTTTTCGACTTTTTGCGGGGTTTTTCGACCCCCTCCCCAAAATTTTGTAAATGTTGGGACCCCCACCTCGAAATTTTGGGTTTAGCCTCCCTTCTAACTGGTCGGACCTAGTACAGGTATGGTTGGAATGTTACCATGAAATAACATAAATATAAAGCCAATATGAAATTTTAGATACCCCCGTTTCAAATGTCCTCTGTACTGCTTCCATTTGCTTTGCTAGTTGGAAACGATTTTGTGATTTTTTTCAGGACTGACGGAAAGTTGGGCCTCAAATTTTACACCGACCCGGATTATTTCTTCGAATTATGGCGGCAGGAAATGCTCAAGGACGCCGAACAAACGAAAAAAGCCAAAAGTGTAAGATTCGCGCATGTTTATATTTTGAATTTACATACAAATTGAAGAGTTTTTCTCTCCATTTTGTAGAAAGCTCGTTTTTGAATGCGCTTACAGTAGGCTCGTACAACTTTTTCACGTCTTGCTTACTATTGACTCGCACACAAAAGAATTGTGTGTTTACGAAAATGTGGTTTTTGCGTTGCAAAACTTTTTTCTACGTAAAAATTTTTTCTGGAAGTATACCTATACGATAGAAAGAAAAAATATATAACACAAACATTCATAACATACTGTATACTATATTCTGTACACGAATCGACATTTTCTAGTATTACGATTTCCTGTTACATAAATTATAGTTTTCGTAGACGGAAAAATGAGCCGCAATTTTAATAACAAGGCGCTCTCATTATAATTGCCATTTTATTCAATGTTTGACGGTCTCTAAGGCGAAGGACGAGAAGAAAGAAAAGCGAAATAGAAAAAAAAGATGAAGTTATTTGAAATTTTTTTAGTTTAAACTTGAATTGAGTAAGGAATTTTTCCAAGTGTAAACTATGCTATAGGGCACAGCTAATAAAATGAATGTTTTCCTCGTGAGCGTTTTTGACGCCAAAATTTGCATAAATTTGTCGAAACAAACAATTAACTCCCAACTTTGTCGAACCCGATACCCACCCCTCCCCCAAACTCAGAAAAATTGAGAAAAAAGAATCTTCTTTAAGGAAAATTTTCGAAATTTTTTCGACTTTTTTTAAAGGTTTTTTCAACCCCTCCCCAAATTTTATGTTTACCCCCTCCCCAACTGGTCGGACCAGTTACAGGTATGCTCGAAGGCCTTCCCTTGTCACTTTTTCTCCAAAATTAACTATTCGTGCATGAAATTGTCTCTGAAAGCGGCCTAACAAAATTTCCCTCTAAATTTTTTGCTCCGATTTTTTAAAATTATGTTCGAATTTGAAAATTTACGTTTCAAAAATGTCTTTATAATTTTCCCATCGTGTGTTATGCTTTTTTACAGATCAACAAGCCAAAAACTGGCGGCAGCGGCGAAAAGAAACACAAAAATAAACAAAGGAGTCAACAACAACAACAACAACAACATTTACAAAAATCGCCCCCTCAAAACGTTCGTATACCAGGTCCCGCCTCCGAATCTTACGCCGCCAATAATCATCTTGCGCGCCAAAATTTTCAAAATCAACAAATCAACGGCCAAAAAATTGTCAATAATTATCACGTCCGAGGGCCGGCCAATAACGAAAATCATCATCATCTCAAAACTCCGCCCCCTACAACGACGACTACGCCGAACGCCGCGCCCTTCAATTTGACCAATTACGGAGTGGCGATGATGGCCGCTCATCAAACGCCCACGAATTATGTAGAAAAAGCAACGTCTTACGACGAAAATAATCCTTGCCGGAATATAAATACCATAATGAACAATAAGAATGATACGGTGATCAATTATAGAGCTATTAATTTACAACGTGTATGTAAAGATAATGTGAACGATTTGGGTTACGGTAGTTGTAATTTGAACAATAGTTTGGGCGGAAATGATCAAATTTTAACGTCTTCGTCGCCCGAAGAATCTTTAGGATCGATTAATGAAAGTAAGTGGCGAAAAAATCGATTTTTTTTCCTCAAATAACCCCACCCACTAGACTGTTGGGTAATCGATGACCCCGCCCACAGAAAAAAATCGCTCGACTCCGCCCCCAGACGTCGGAGCTCCGTTTTATTACGCTTTGTATACGTCGAAATTTTTTCAGGCGATCAATCAAAATTAAGCTCAGCCGCCTGTCGACCCGTGAGACCTCCTCCGGCCCCGCCCGCGCCCAACGCCCGGACGCCCGGCGATCTTTACACCGACATTATAAAACAACAGCAACGCCAACCGTCCGCCGCCCGATCCCAATCGCCCGAATTGCCGCCGCCCCCGCCGCCTTTATTTTTAGCCGACGACGACGTAGTGGTCGGCGATTTGGCGCCTGCCCCGCCCTTAGCGCCGCCCACCAAGGCGATGGCTCCGCCTCCTCCCCCACCGCCACCTCCGCCGCCGCCTCCGCCCCCTTTTTTCCAAGCCGACGGCGCAGCTATTACGGGTAAAAATCAGTTGCCGTCGATGGTGCCGGCTGCGGCGTCGCAGCAGACGTTATCGAATTTTAACCCGAATAGGATTGTAAAATCGCCGACGGGTGGTGCTTTGAACGGTAATTTTTTTCCTTAGTTGAAATGCGTATAATTTGACATTTTCTTGATTTGCTTATTTGGATTTTTTATTCTGTTTTATTTTTTGTATTTTGACCTTGCTTTTTTGTTTTCTTATTTTTTGATTTTTGTTGTATTCTTATTGTGACTGTTTTTGTGAGCATATTGATTTTGATTGTTTTGTTTCCATTTTTTTATTTTTTTAATATTTTTAATATTTTTCGACTTTCTTGTTTTTCTTTTCACTTCTCTATATTTTCGAATATTCTTTTCTGACGTTGTTATTTTTTTATTGTTTTTATTATGTTTCATTTTCCGTTTTTTATATTCCGATTCAGAGTTTTAGATTTTACTGTTGTTTTATTTTTTTGTTTTCTTTTTTTGATGCATTTTGATTTTCTTCTTTTACTTTTCTGATTTTCTTGAAGTCCTGTCCGATTTCAATTTTTTATTTTTCTTTCTTTATTTTTTCAGTTTTTGATATTTGTTTTTCAACTTCTTTGTTCTATTCGATACTTTCATTTTTTAGATTTTATTTAATTCCTTGATCTTCATTTCTTGATTTTTTTAGTTTTTGTTGTTCGTCTGACTTCTCATTTTTCGGTCTTTCAATATTTGAATTTAAATTTTTCGAATTTGTAATTTTTAATTTTCGAAATATTTTGGTTTTGATCTTTCGATTTGTTTTTT